>BPLQ01012637.1:0-36497 GCA_021605075.1 Caerostris darwini | reverse complement strand
GGTGTAGGTGAACGGAGTACCTTGGTCGCGAAGTGACCAAACCTCCAAGTTGGAGCATAGAAACAATATCTGTCGGCTCAAGGCCCAGAGTAGATTGTAAAAACATTGCATAATTACAATAGTGAGAAAAGAGAACTTAAAAATAAAAACAAAAATATTAAGCAAAACAAACTAGGAATGACAAGAGAAGAAAAGCCTTATCACCAGTGAGCACCAGCGCAGGAGCAGTTATAAAAACAAAACTCGCGACGCGAGCCCTAAGCAATCATGACCAGGACCATGGAATGTGTCAAAAAGAGTGAATAGTGTCAAGAAAGTGAGAAAAAGGAAAAAACCCGTCTACTTGTTAATGTTGAGTACATGTTTTGGTCGTTTCCGTGTGCATGGTGTGGAGATGTCATAATGAAAAGTGTTTAAATTTTGGATAACAGCGTTGTCAGAATTATGTATAGAATCATAAAAATTTTGAGCAATTTTGGCTACAAATTCCCGAAAGCTAAGCATGTCAATAGAGTGTTTGATGTCTTTGTTTCGAATGTACCATGGTGCAGCAGTGATCATTCGAATAACCTTATTTTCTAGTCGTTCAAGTAGAAGAAAGTTACTTGGTGCAGTGGAGCCCCAGACTGGACTCGCATATGCTATTATTGGGCGTAAGTAAGCAAGATAGATTAGTTTTTTATTTTGAATGGTTAGTATTGAGTGCCGGCCAAGAACAGAATAGAATTTTCTTAATTGGTTATTGAATTTAGTTCTTAAATAATCAATGTGCGCTTTAAATGTTAATTGGCGATTAAGCATTACACCTAAATGTTTGGCTTGTTTAGACCAGGAAATGTTAGTGTTATAAAGAGTTACATTAGGAGGAGTACGGTTATTTTTCCTGGTGAATAGTACTGCTTCAGTCTTCGCGACATTAAGTTTTATTTTCCAAGTGTCCAACCAGATTTCAAGATTATTTATGTAGTTTTGTAAATTTTTCTGAATAATGTGTATTTGCCTCCCCTGTGTAAATATCGCTGTATCATCAGCATAGAGTGTCAGTTTAATCTTGTGATCTTGTGGTATATCATTGGTGTAAATATTGTACAAGAAAGCTTCATAATCATGTAGGAGATATAATCTATTAATACGCTAATCTATTTATTTTAATTTGAATAAATTAATCTAGTCAATTTTAATGATTTTTTTTATTAATGTCTTACATTCCTACGACTATACTAAAGACAATCTTAGAGTTTGTTATTTATTTAATATGAGTTTGTTGTTCAAGTTCAATGATTTAATAAAAGTTGTGAATATACGAAATACAATTTCATAAAATTGTTTAGTTATGTTTATATTATTTTAAATTTTCATTATTTTATCAAAAGTGATTTAAAAATGTAATTTACAAATAAAATAAAAAACAAATAAATATTTTTTTTATGCAAATTTTATTTTTGAAATGGCATTATCCAAATCAGACATGCATGTATTTACAGGAAATATTTTGAAAACTGCAAAACTCCATATTGTATTTCTTCATATAGTATTTCTACATATTGTATAAATTCAAATCTCAATTTTATTGCATATTTTAAAGAGGAATATATATATATATATAAATTATAACAATTTATATTCCTGTGACTTATGTAATTCAAGAAATGATCATATAAAATATCTATTTAACTCAAATATATAATGGAAAATAAGTAAAAAATTGAAGAAAAAAATAAAGGAAACAGGAAATGATATAATACACCACATCAAATAAAATAATTTTAAATATTTAGGTTGAATTTTGAAATAAATTTATTTAGTATACTATAAAAGTTTTTTTTCCTATTGCAGCTGGCAAAATAGACCGTGATCTTTTTTGCCATAAGGGATGCACCGATGTTACTCACTTTGCATTACCCTGGTGGCGCGTGTAACTTGATTGTAAGCCACGGACGCGGAGTAACCATGCCCCCGCAACGCTCCTATTAGGACCGGGACCTACTGTTTAAAGTGGATTCCGAACCACTACAAACACCCATGGCAACGCCGGGATTCAAACCCGATACCTGTGGTACCGAGCGCCAGCCATTCGGCCATCAGGCCCCATGCTATAAAAGTAAAATATTGATCGCTTCTGAGTTCAATAAGACTGCTTAACGTTTAGTTAAATGCTTGTCTTGTTAACATTTAAAATGATTTCTTTGATTTATCCATTCATTCCGAAAATTCTACATTTAATTTTATTTTAACTTGTATAAATTTTTAATTATTTTTTTAATGTCAAAAATAATAGTTGAAATATCACATTCGTTTCATGTCTTGCTAAAGTATTCATTAAACGAACCGCTTTTATCGAGATTTTTTTTTCTTTCTAAATTTTTTTCTTTTATTTTTTTTTATAAAACAATTATATCTTCGAATGAACTTAGAATAAATTATCGGAACCAAGAAGACAATTAAATGAAAAGTCAGAAATTTATATTCAATGGAAGTAAAAAAAATTCTATTTTGTTTAAAGACTGGAATTAATTTAATTCCAATTTTTTATTTAAGTGAGTTTATAAAAAATGTCTTAAAATAAATATATCTTATTAATGTGCAACACAGAGCAAGCTCCACTTGTTGGCAATTCAGTCATGCTTTTCAATGTATTAATTATAATTTCCTATTTTGCCTTTTGAATATATTCGTATATGTTACTATTATCCATCTTTTTTTAAAATTTTATATAAATATTAATAAAAAATAAGGCATAACATTACGATGGGCATAGACCAAAGAAGATACTTTCAATAATCAAGGATAGTACGCTTTTGACTGCTCCACAGTCAGAGCTTCGTTCATCCTGCAAAGATTATATCCTTTATACAATCATATCCATTGTTCATTATACACTGAAGTGACAAAAGTCATGGGATACCTCTTAATATCGTGTCGGCCCTCCTTTCGCCCGGCGAAGTGCAGCAACTCGACGTGGCATGGACTCAACAAGTCGTTGGAAGTCTTCTGCAGGAATATTGAGCCATGCTGTCTCGATAGACGTCCATAATTGTGAAAGCGTTGATGGTGCAGGAGTTTGGGCACGAACAGACCTCTCGATGATGTCCCATAAATGCTCGATGGGATTCATGTCGGGCGATCTAGGTGGCCAGATCATTCGTTGGAACTGTCCAGAATGTTCTTCAAACCAATCGCGAACAGTTGTGGCCCGGTGACATGGCGCATTGTCATTCATAAAAGTCCCATCGTTGTTTGGGTACATGAAGTCCATGAATGGCTGCAAGTGATCTCCAAGTAGCTGAACATAAGCATTTCCAGTCAATGTTCGGTCCAGTCGCACCAGAGGACCAAGTCCATGCCATGAAAAACAGCCCACACAATTATGGAGCCACCACCAGCTTGAACAGTGCCTTGCTGACAGTTTGGGTCCATGCCTTCGTGGGGTCCGCGCCACACTCGAACCCTACCATCAGCTCTTACCAACTGAAATCGTGACTCATCGGACCAGGCCACGGTTTTCCATTCATCTAGGGACCAACCGATATGCTCACGTGCCCACGAGAGTCGCTGCAAGCGATGTCGTTCTGTCAGTAAAGGCACTCGAGTCGGTCTTCTGCTGGAATAGCCCAAGAAAGCCAAATTTCTCCTCACAGTTCTAACAGACAAGTCCCTTGTACGTCCCACATTGATTTCTGCGGTTATTTGACGCAGTGTTGCTTGTCTGTTAGAATTTACGACTCTTTGCAGACGTTAAGTGCAGGCGGTTGACCACTGCGCTGTCCATGGTGGGATGTTATGCCTGAAATTTCATACTCTCGGCACACTCTTGACACAGTGGATCTGGGAATGTTGAATTCCCTAACGATTTCCGAAATGGCATGACCCATGCGTCTAGCTCCAACTAACATTCCGCGTTCAAAGTCTGTTAATTCCCGTCGTGCGGTCATCATCACGTCAAAACCTCTTCACATGAATAACTTGAACAGAAATGAAAGCTCTGCGAAAGCACTGCGCATTTATACCTGTTCTACGCGATGCTACTGCCATCTGAAAATTTGCATATTGCTATCCCATGACTTTTGTCACTTCAGTGTATATCTTCAATGAATAATCGATCATTCAATTGTTCTAAATGATGTCTGACGAAGTATAATGTAGTTAAATGAGCTTACGGATTAAAGGAAATGAAAAAATTCTATTAAGAAACTCCAAAATTACTGACTAAAATTAGAGACTTTAGCAATACTAATGTAGTTGAGTGTTTTTTTTGGTCTTTCCTTCTGTGTAACAATGTTGTAAACCCATCTCCAAAAAAGGACATTTCAAAGAAATAAGCCTTTCCCTACAAACACATGTTATGCAACTGTAAAACGGGGGAACAAATGCAAAGCTTTTAATTAGTATTATTTAAAAATAAAGTGAAAAACAAATTAGCATTTTACTATTCAATTTCTTGAGATAATGATTTTGAGTAACAATAATTAACAATCCAAACACACATTATGGAGCTATAAATGGGTGAACAAATGCAGCCATTTTTAATTTTAATCTAATGTTAAGTAGTATTTAAAAATGAAGTGTAAGACAACATGAGCATTTTACTATTGAAGTTTTTTTTAAATAATGATTTTGAGTAAAAAAAATGTAAGCCTTCCTCTAAGGATATTTTAAAGAAATATAATATTTCCCCCTACACACACATTAAACGAAGTAAAAAAAAAATAAGCATTTTACTGTTTAATTTCTTGAGATAATGATTTTGTGTAACAATATTGTAAGCGTGTCTCTAAAAAGGAGATTTCAAAGAAATAAATCTTTCTCTTACATAATGGGCAGTAAAAATAGCTGTAAAAAAGCTCCAAAGATATTGACTGAAATATGCTTTAGCAATATTATTGTAATTAAGTATTTTCTGGTTTTTCCTTCTGTGTAATAATATTGTAAGCCTGCGTCTAAAAATGATATTTCAAAGAAATAAATCTTTCTCTTAAATAATGGGGAGTAAAAATAGCTGTAAAGAAGTTCCAAAGATATTGACTGAAAATATCTTTAGCAATATTATTGTAATTTGATTTTTTCTGGTTTTCAAATTCTGTGTAACGATATTGTAAGCCTATCTCTAAAAAAGACATTTCAAAGAAATAAATCTTTCTCCTACATAATGGGCAGTAAAAATAGCTGTAAAGAAGCTCCAAAGATATTGACTGAAATATGATTTAGCAATATTATTGTAATTAAGTGATTTCTGGTTTTTCCTTCTGTGTAATAATATTGTAAGCATGCGTCTAAAAATGATATTTCAAAGAAATAAATCTTTCTCTTGCATAATGGGCAGTAAAAATAGCTGTAAAGAAGTTCCAAAGATATTGACTGAAAATATCTTTAGCAATATTATTGTAGTTTGATTTTTTCTGGTTTTCAAATTCTGTGTAACGATATTGTAAGCCTGTCTCTAAAAAGGACATTTCAAAGAAATAAATCTTTCTCTCTATGCACTGAAAATACAGCTGTAAAATAAGTGAAAAAATGCAAAGATGTTAATTAGTATTATTTCGAAATGAAGTGAGAAACACTATGAGCATTTTACTACTGAATTTTTTTCAGAAAATGATATTGAATAAATTTAATGTAAATCTATCTCTTTAACAGAAAACCGAAAGAAAAAAAAAATTTATCTTCAAATACATATTATAAAATTGCACATTTTAATATAAAGTTATTAAATATTATCCTTTATACTGGAAATTTAGTGTTTATAAGTGCGATTTTTTTTTCAGTTAGTTTTTGTTCATATGTGTTTAAATTACGAAACAAATAAAATTCTAATATTTATTATGATGAAAACAGAAATCTAAATTAAAATAGAGAGACAAATTTAAGAAAAGGCATATTTAAAGAAATAGATCATAAAGAACTTTATAATAATAGTAATATATAATCTAATTTGTATTTGTGTTTGTTTTGTGTATTTTATTTAACAATTCAATTTTGTTCTGAATTTTGCGCTTTAAGTGGCATTTATTTACTTCTCTTTGCAAAGTGTTTTGGTCTTAGCTCGTCATCCATCTAAATGTCTTCAAAAAATTTCAATGGTATCTTAAGACTGGGAAGAATGGCGATTTTTCTTTCAACTCTCGCCTCAAATGCATCAATCACCTGTAAATGCATCGTTCAGCGGTAATGGTTTCACCACGATTTACCAGTTCATGTTTTTTTTTTTTTTTTTAGTCTATTGTATAAAAACCGCCGTCTTTGAATTGTTTAAACCATATTCACAAGTTCTTTCAATTGTGAATGTTCCCTGGAAAGTTCTATAAGAAATGGATTTACTTCAGTTGCAATTTCCTTCCAATTAAAGACAGAAGCCTAAAAGTTCCTGTAAATGCTCTTGTATTCTGTATAGATATGCATATATCTATCATAAAGGTATATATGCATTATATGCATATATACCTTTTCCATTTTATCGAAATGACTCATACTAAACATCAAAACTATATCATAGTTATTTAACAAAAAGTAGATGTCAGTATATTTCATTTGGTAATTAAGTCTAATTACATTCTTTCAGCTGTGCTTGAATCCTTGAATGTTCAATAAGAACTGGATTTACTTCAATTGCAATTTTCTTCCAATTAAAAACATAAGCTTAAAAACGTCCTGAAAATACTCTGTTATTCTGTATAAATTTGGCATGCTCATTATATATATATATATATATATATATATCTTTCATACTTTAACGAAATGACTCATACTAAACATGAAAGTTTTATCATAGTTATTTAACATAAAATAGGGGCCAGTTTAATTCATTTGGTAACTACGTCATTTAATTACGTTCTTTGAGTTGTGCTTTCTGCTTTGAAAGTTCTATAAGAACTGGATTTACTTCAATTGTAATTTTCTTCCAATTAAAAACAAAAGCCTAAAACTTCATGAACTAACAGCCTAAAACTTCTTTTATTTGGTTTAAATTTGACATGTTCGTAATTCATAAAATATATATCTTTCACACTTCTTTTACACTTTACCGAAATGACTCGTACTAAACATCAAAACTTAATCTTAATGATAGTTATTTAACGTAAAGTAGATGTCAGTTTAATTCATCTGGTAATTACGGCTAATTACTCCATTTAATTACTTCATTTGTTAGAAAACCTACAAAGTGAATTTAATATCTAATTAGAAATAAATAATTCGTAAAATTAAAATGTTTTTAATAATCTATTTAAAATCAGCCATTTTTTTATTCCTATCAATTCGATTCATGAAATTTAAATCGTTCAAGTATATAATAGTGATAAATATAATTTGTATATAACTGTGCAAAAAACACGAACAGTTTCCCACAATTTATTGATGGCTCGCTAAGCAAAGGGATTATTTTTTAAAGTTAACTATATTAAGCTAGTGTTTTAAAATCTTCACGTGAGAATATTACTTTTTTTTTTGTTTCAGCACCATTTTTTGATTGATTCATGTAGAAGTAAACACCCACTCTGTCTAAACACCCACTACAAAGTGAATAAATATGCAAAACGAATAAGATTTGAAAAGCATGTTTAATAGGGATATTTCATTTCAAATGCGTTAATCTCCTTGATTCGTTTTATATTAGCAAAACGCTTTGCTTTTAAGGACATCAAAAATCAATATACAATATGACACCGAATCAAGTTGGCAAATTTCTGAGAAGAATAAAGTATATACCTACATGATTCAGAATAGGAAAGGAAATGCCTTCTGTCGCACAGTAATCTTCAGAAATGGAAAGACACCATGTAAAATCAATATGTAGTTTGTAATTAATGTACTTAAAAAAGTAACACGTTCAACAATTATAAAGTTAAACTATGGTATATGTCTTTTAATCTGATTCCCCCAGATATTGCAGCGAGACAAGCCGGCATGGTACGCTAATGATCTCTTGCACAGACATGGATTGCCCTGTACCAGATCAGACTCAAACCTTTGTCCTTTATCAGATCATACTGCATCTAAACTATCCTTTAGTAAACCTCTAGAACTTGTCTCACAGATAATCCTAAATGAAAGCTCTCAGAGAAGCTATGGCTATGTGCTTGCCATATAGGATATCATTGAACATCTAAGCTATTTCTAGCTTTCCCATTGCATTTTAAGCAGGTCATAATAAATATAAATAACCGTTAATATCGCATTTATCTTCCTGCTTTGATGTCAACCTCAAATGAAAAGCTTCTACGAGACACCCTCGGAATTTTTGAGACCATGCAAACCTGTCGAAAAGTAAGGCGGCTGGGTAATTTAAGTGTAGGACGACCTTGTAGTCTAGAGTTCCAAGTAGTCTAAGGTTATAAGGAGTATAAGTGTAACGAGGCTAAGTTGTCTAAATGTAAGATGATCAAGTAGTCCAAGGTTCAGAGATTGGTTTCGTTTGGTTTGTCGCTCTACGGTCAATTTTTTGCCCACTTTAAGCTGGGATCTACATTTTTAGAGCAAGGTTCTGAGTAGTTTAAGTATAAGGCGGTCGAGTAGTCTAAGGTACCAAGTAGTTTAAGTATAAGGAGGCTGAGTAGTGCAAGTGTAAGGCAACCGAGTATTCTAAGGTTCCGTATAGTCTAAGTAATCTAACACTACTTAGAAATTTGTAAACCAGGAGCTGAGTCCCCCTGCATAAGAGCTGCATTTCTCAACATATCAAAACATAAAATCCATATTGCGTTTAATTAATACAAACGAAACTAACTGAATAGGATATCAAACCTCAAAATGAAGTAGTAAAATAAAATATTTATTTGTAATTATATATGATTTAGGTTTATTTTATTCATATAATAGTGCATTTTTATATATATTTACCACTTATTTTCAAATAGAATTTATATGTATATGTATTTCATTAATATAAGCGATACATAAATCACAGCTACCATCTAATTCCATGTATAATCAGACAATTTTCGATTTTTGTTTCTAGAACTAAATTATAGGGATCAGCTTATATATGGATCTGCTAGTTTCTCAAAATACGTAGGTAAAATACTTTTCCGTTAGTGACAAATAGCTTAATATGGCCCGTTTTTAATTCTTTAGTTTATATTTATTAAGTTTATGATAAAATTTAATTAAAATTAAAAGAATTATTCGTTTTATGAAAATGAATTGTTTAATTTTCTGAATTGTTTATATTGCTGGTCGACAAAAAATCTATTGTTGGCGAAATTTGGTTCTAACTATCTGAAAGTATCAAAAAGTACATCAGAAATAATAATGAGATATCATAAATAATTTTCACATAAAAAATGTAAATTACTGTCAAGTTAAATTAAGTGTTGCCCTCACCCCACCTTCAGATTTACTTGGCAGCTTAATAGGGCTGTCTGGTGCAAGTTTACTGTGCTGTTTCAGGCTGAGAGCTTTGTGTTGGACGTTGTTAACTGGAAAGTGATGTTGTTTAGTTTTCCTTTTTAAGAACCACAAAATGGACCGTTAAAAGTAAATAGGATGGGGGGAATACTATATTGATTTTTTTATTTTTTATTAATATTATTGCGGAAAGTTTGTCGCTGTAGGAATGTGAAATAATATCTATTCTTTGGTTTGTTTTGTATTAATTTATTTCGTTTCATGATGTAATTAGTATTTAGTAATTACAGTTGTATAATAATCAATAACAAACATTTATCAATAGTAATAATTACTTGAATCATATGAAATAATTATATTGAGTACAGTAAATTATATCTTTTAATTAAGAATAAAAGTATTTAAGTATCATTTCTAATTTATAAGCGGAACTAATTTAGGTAAATTATTTTATGTTTGATGACATTTTCAGTTTTGTGGTTGAAGTTGTTTATATTTATGAATTTATGAAAATTAAATAATATTCTACAGTGTTATAATCGAATAATATTAATTTAAGAGTAAATGATGATAAAAGCTTTTACTGTAAAAAAATTATTATTATGTTAGTAATGCTAATATGTTTCTATATTTATTAAGAAGTAATTAGTGTTATTTATAAGTTACATATATATAAAGTTTTACAAAATATAAATTGCACTCTTCAAAACAAAATTTTTTATAAAGACAATTTATCAAAATGTAAATGCTTTTTAATTAGAATTAAAGTTGTTGTTATTGGTATTACTGTTACTTAATTAAAAAGATAAGGAAACCCTCCATTAGTTTTTAGCCAGATTGTAAAAAAAAAAAAAGAATCTTGTGCTGTTGTGGCTAATCCTCAGTGTCCAGTAGCACAAGACAGGCACCCCATAAGTAGTATAATCATGGATGGAGGGAAAAGGGAACTTCTGTTGTGATGAAGCACCCGTAAGTAGAAGTCTGACTTGACTTCGAGTCGATGAAGAAGGAGGGTTGTGCCTTGCAGGAGAATTTATAAGAGGAATTACCTCGCACTTGTGCTTCTTATGGGAGAAAACTTGGAAAAATCCCACCAGGTATTCTGATTAACGAGGCAAGGCTATAAACATCACAAACACCATCGACTCTCCTCGTTTTTGAAACAGTGTTTATAACTATTCAGTCAATGGAGGATCTTGTGGAGTTTGCTATTCAATTAGAAAGAGCAGGTCCCTCCAAATGCAAAAATAGTCGATTTTAAAAAGCTGATTAGAAAATTTCAAAAATTTGAGGAAGTTTTCGTTAAAGAATTAATTATAGTTGTTGACTATAAAGATGAAGACTGAAAATAGAAAGCAGAAAGAAAAAAAAAGGGGGAAGAAAAAGAACCAGAACGAAAAGAAAAACAAGCGCGAGAACATAAATTGAAATTCCCTCAATTAGAATTAAAGCAAAATAAATTTTTTCCAAAAAGAAATACTGTAGTCAGAGTTAATAAAACATACATTAATCTTAAAAGAAAGGCCCCATTGATACCAGGATTAAAATAAGTAATTCCACCCTAGATTGGGAAATTCCGATAGTTGAAACATAGTAGAGACCTTCGGATTGATTTAAGAGTCGCAAGCCACAAGTTTCATTGGATCATCAATTATGGTGCGGGGTTCACAGTACTTTGGAAGTCTGCGATACCGGAGCAATTGTTACAATGAAATGGCAGAAGATAGTTTAAAGCTTGCAGTTGGACCTCATGTAGAAGCGAAGCTTGCTAATATTCTACTTAGCCATTCTACGAATAAGGGAGATGTTAGCCTTTTGTACTGGTACATATGATCATAATGGACGGATTGTATAGTATTAAGATGCATTGATAAATTTTAATTTGGTTTCGTTTGCCGCTCTAAGGTAATTTTTTTGCACACTTTAGCTAATTAGACTTCCCTTTTAACATGGATTCCGAATCACAAAGAAACATCTACGCTTCCGCCAGGATTCGAATCTGAAGCATGGTACCGAAATCCAGAGCGTTAGCCAATCGGCCATCAGGAAGCTGATAATTCTCGAGGTTTTCCAGTTATTGTAAGAAAGGAAGTAATATTTGTGACAGGAAAGAAGACAAAATATGACACAAAAAAATATTTGATCATCAGGAAATCCGTATGTCCTGGAAATATCTGGAAGGCGTCAAGTCTGGGGAAAATATCCAGAAGAGCTCGTATGTAACTTGGAGAAAAGGGATACTATAGACGAATCAGGAGTACTTAGGAAGTCTGGTGACTCAGAGAATATGAAACTAAATGTAGTCATTGCTCCAGCTGGAAACTCATATGGCAAAGGAAAAATTAAATAAAGGAATAGTTCTTTTTTTCTTTTTTCTATCTCAAGTGAGAGAAGTTGGAGAATTTGTGACAAACCTTCTATCAAATCCTACAAAGCACATGCAAAATGATGTGAAACCCACCGAAAAAAAAATATTATGAAAGGTAAATAGGAAAGAAATAAATCTCTCAATTAAATAATCATATATACAGTGATTTACCATTGTAAGGATACATATTAAGGACATAAGTGGGAAAGCAATTGGTAATATTTTTTAAGTGAAGTTTCTGATCAATCGTGAGTTTTTCACAATATGGGAAAATAAATAATTATGTGTAATTATTGGTCGTAAACGCGGAGATTTTAAAAGTAAAATAAAAATGCATTTTAATTGATTGATTTCTCGTTCCGGGAAATTGGATATTTTGTAAATATTTTCCATTTTCTCTGAACTGTTGTTTTTCTAAATTTTTATAAGTTAAGTGAGTAAATATTTTCTAAGTTAATGAAAAATTTGCATCTTAAAAAAATAGTAAATCAAACATTTTTTCTTTGTGCCATAAGATTACTTTTGAAGTAATGTAGTTTGATAGACATTGTTAAATTGAAATTGGGAAATTGCTAGAGTTAATATTATAGTAAGAGATATTATTAAATTAAAATTGAGAAATTGTTAGAGTTGATTTGATAAATAATATGCATTGTTAAATTTAAAATTGCTAATGTAAACATGAAAAATTACGAAATCGTGAATGTTATTCGATAGAAAGAACATGCTATATTAGGCATATTATATTGCCCATTTTATGTTATACAAATATTTATATGTTATATTTCGCGAAAAATCCATTTTTATTAACAATATATTATAATGTATGGATAATATTTAAGAATGTAAATTAAGTATTTAAGTATGCTGATAATTTTTAAGTATGATTCATATAAATTTATGAAAGTTTAAAATTTTCAATTTAAAAAAAAATGTGTATGTATAATACTTGCTTAGCATTGTATGTCAATTAATTTTATTCTATCTTTGTTTAGTATATTAGTAATTTTTTCAATTCTATATTATTTTATTAGCTTGTATGAATCTGCGTGCGTTCTAGCAAGCATGATTTTTGCTATAGGGACACAAATAAACTGACACATGTACTTCTAATGAAAGATAGAGAGACTGCAGGCTGTCGAAACTGAAATGCAGCTTTTATGTGTGGGACAAAGTCCAGCAATAGAAGCTGGAGGAAAGCTGTCAAGTTCAATGAACTATTGCTCCTATCCCCTACCCCCTTTTGCAACGTGCTTGGCACCTCAGTGGCTATCGAATTTCTAACATCAGTTTAATAGGGAGTAAGAGATCTGGTTAGGGGAATGAGTAGAAAACGCAGTAAAGGATGGACTGTGTTGGGTGACGATACCATATGAGGACAACATATATTTAATTTGTACATAGTTAATAGTAGTTTAATTGTTAATATGTTTCCTTTAATAAATGAACCATCGCCATTACAGGCATGGCAATTACTTTAATCTTTCAACTTATTGTTTGTTTTACTGTTTACCATTTGAGTGCAAACTGTAGGAAAAAAATAAAAAGAAAAAAATATTGTCTCAATCCGAATTTGCAAATAGTTCATCAAATACACTTATACTGATTTTGATGTCTAGATGCCTATCATTATCATTTTCAATTCATCCTTTACTTGAATTTATACCCCTTTCATACACAATATCATCATTGCCACTGCTTGCATAGAATGTGTATCCTGCAATGGATGCCTGTTCATGTGGGTTTGGAATTTAATGAAATTGCAGATTCTTTGACGAAAAATGTCAGATGTCTGCATCAGATTGCAATTCCTTCCTCGCTTGCAGATGCAAATGCCTTGACAAAATCTAAACTTATAATTCCTTCTAAGATTAAAACTAAATATCAAATTACAGAACCAAATGTCGACAGGAAAATAGCTAGTACTCTCACAAGTTTAAAGATGAAGCCCTACAAGAATAAGAAAATTTCTACTGATAGCGTTAAAAAATACCAAAAATGTGACAACTGGCCTGATGTCGAGTATACTTATCATGATGTCTTTAATTGAACAGCTGTTGCAGCCGCCATACATTGTCTGAACAATCCATCAGAAGATGATTTATACTCCGATCTGGCAATCAACATTGTTAATATTATTCGGGGACACGACTATATTAGATTTTCTTGTAATCTTCAAGGGATACGACGACGACGACGACGACGACGACGACGACGACAACACCAACAACAACAATCATCACCATTGCTGTCCTCCATACAATTATTGATGCAGGTATCCTATGCTATTTCTAAAACCTCGAAGTACAATATCAGATAGAATCTCCAATAATCCATTTAATATGCATTTGCGCAAACAGTGCTAAATTTACATTTTATTTAAATTTTCCCCTTATTCATAATGCTTTTGTCTTCTGTCGCCATTCACTTCACTCATCTAGATCTAAGCCTATCTTTAAATGGCTTTTTTAAACACACAGTGGTTGTAGCATTGATGTCTGTCCATCCATACTACAGCAACTTTTGTTTCCATTTCTCCAATTTTTGTTCCATTTAACAAGGAACAACGTTAGTGGCTAGCCTTGAATGAATCAGAAACCAGCTTAGAGGATTTATTAAATGTTGCACCTTTCATCTCAATATGTCAAATGAGCTGTTTTTAAGGTAGACTTTGTACTAGCAAATCCTTAAATAATATTTTTACAATACGGTAAGAATGACCCATATTAAATTTTTATTAGTTTCGAAATATAAATATGAAATTAAAGGAAAAGCATTGTCATTCTTTCGGCAATACCTGTCTTAATATCCTATAAAATTAGATGCACGTAACATGATAAAATAAACAAATGTCTATTTTAAACATCCTTCTTAAAATGGATACATACAACTTGTAAAATTATCAAATTAACTAATATAAGTACTTTGCTTAAGTTGACGTAGCAGGTTAGTTACCAAACTTATAACTGAGTGAATAGTGTTGTTGTTTCTTATCCCGCTTGGTCGATAGCAACATCAAGACCAAGTTCATGCATCCTTGCTAATAGACGGGTTATGATAAAGGGTTAAAAAAAGCAGCTTACTTTTGTGCTTGACCTTGCGACGGAAAGACATGGGGTACCCAAACGGAGAAGCCTGATTTTACCCCAACCGGCTATACCACCGGACACTGGGTACCCATTTTATCCGCCTTTTACGACATGCAGGGGTTACTGTGAGGCTAATCTAACCCAGATCCACAGTGGATATGTGAATAGTTGATTTCAATACTAAAAACTCTGTCCGGGTTGGTCTGGTTTGACGCTCAACGGTAATTCTGTGTACACTTTAGAATAATTAGACCGCGACCTACATTGTAACGTGGATTCCGAACCACTCACAAACATCCAGGAGCCTCCTCCACCACCTCCTAGTTCGGTGAACTAGCTATTCGAAGAACGTTGCTATTTGTTGAGTTGAAGATTTCGAATTTGTAAGGCCATCCTAGAGTTATGTTAAGTTTTTTTTAATATATCTCCTTCTTTATTGGCGCAACAGCCTCATGGTGGACCAAGACCGTCTACCTATTGGCAGATTTCGAAGTATGACATGGTTTATTTTTACAGGATACGGTTACCTACTCCCAACAGTCATATTACCCCGGGACACATGGTTTACAGTGAATTCCTAACCACTGCAAGTATCCATGGCACAGCCGGCACTCGAGTCTGAAACTGATGTCACCGAATGCTAGTCACTTGGCCATTAGGATTCAATTTAGTATATACATTCATCTATTTTAACAATCTTTAATTCTATTCTCATTTTCACGTAAAGAAATACCATTAAAAAATTTGATTGTTGAAATTGTATCTTTCAGCAGTTGTGAACTGATTATTTTTAAAAACGGCCGTTGTATCTTTTTAGATCACCGAAGTTTCAGTACTTGGGTGGATGACCACCTGGGAACACCGTCTTGACAAATTTGGGACTGATACTATCTATGATTTATATTGCACATGGATTTTGTAGTGGTTCGGAATCCACCTTAAGCCGTAGGTCCCGGTCTTCTGACTGTAAGAGCGTCACGGAGGAAAAGTCAGACTTCTACCTACGGGTGCTCCATCACAACAGAAGCTGCTTCCTTCCCCTTCAATCATGAGTCCATATGGGCTCGTGGGCTTGGCCAGCCAAGTGGGATAAGAAACAACAAAAACAACAACATTTTTAAGATTACGTATCGGGAAATAATTGAATAAGCTTTAATCAACTTCATTTCTGTATTTTTAATTTAATCCTGCTCTCTTTTAAAAAATGTAAGACATACAAGTAAAATGATCCCTAAAGTAAAAATAAAATAAAGAATTTAAAATATACTCACCAGATTTAGCCATACATTAGTCGTGATAATTTGGTTTTTCTCTTCCTGAAAAAGATAAAATTGATATATAGAGACAATGTTGCTCCAAGCTAATTGAAAAATATGTTCTGAAAACTTGAAATAATTCAATTTTCTTAACATGCACTAATCTAAAACAAAATCTTAATATAATTAGTTACTTTACATATTAAAGTTAGTTTTTTACAAGTTAAGTGAATTATCGAAATGGAATAATTCAATTTTTAGCAGGTAAGAAAGAGTACCTTCATCAGTGTTATTTATTTTTTTAATGTTTTATTATATGTATATTTTTAATTTTGCTACTCCAACTAATGGGTTTCTGAAAAATGAAGTGATAGCGCTTATATAGTTAAAAAAAGATTTTGTTGCTAAATATTTCTTAAAATATCTGAATAAAATTATTAAATACGTTGTACCATTTTTCTCTACAAGAAGAGACTTTTAGATAGCACTTGTGTTCCTAAGGGAAATAAATGTATATTCTTTAACAAATACATATTACCTATCACTGAAATCTGACTGCAGATAAGCAGTGTCATGGATATTTCCACTACATGCAATTAGTGCCTTGTCGAAACAATTACAAATAGAATATAAACTACGGCATGAGTTGCTGCATCGTGATTGATGATATACTATGGGCTGAGGAAGTGTCCACTCCGATGAGAAGTAAGGGAAGCTCATACACCTTGTTGTCTTAATTTTTTAAAGGGAGGGTTTGGAAACAGAAAGAAAAAAGTATTATGCGAGGAGTCGACAAGGAGTTTTATTTTGCTATTTTTCTGTTAAGTGTCTGAACAGGCCGGAGATTCTGCTTGCTTACAAAGTGAACTCCTTGTGGTTTCGTGGTCATGCCGTGTGATAATTAATGTTTGTCATAGACCGGGTGCATTATTCGTCGTAGACTCGAGAACTCTGAAAATTTCCGTCCTTGGAGTGAATTGCACTTGTGATTCAAATTATTTCTTTAATTTCATTTGTTTTGTAAATAATAATTTATAATAAATCAGATTTCTATATGTTCCTTTAATAATTGTGAATAAAAATTAAAGTAATGAACCTGAGTCATGAATTAAGTCATGAACCTGAAAGTGGCCTTCTTCTTGAAGTCTCTTCTATTTACTTATAAGCCAAAGTAAACGTTGCCATATGTAAGCGATCTATATACCGACAACAGAACTAATAAAAATGTATTCGACTTTTTTTAAGAATGTTGAAGACAAGAAACAAACCACACTTGTGTGTTTGTGTGTGTTTACCAAGAGCTTTGCATTTCGTCATGAGGTAGCACCTCATTGCAACGGTAGGTATATAGCAGATTCAACGATAAGAGAAACTTACTCTTGAGAAACCTGTTACTCACACCCCTTTTTATTATCTCAATTTAGACTGCTGCCTTGGTGTATCTGAATAATTATGAATCTGTTATACATCAGCCAAAAGTGCAAAAAAACATATTCAAATGCGAAAAACTTGAAAAGACGATGATAATAGCTTAGTACAAATCTGCTACTCACAATATAAAAGAAAAACGATGAAAAGAATTATTTTCAAATCAAAACCTACCAAATACGAAACGTACAATAATGGTATAAACTCATAAAACCAGTAATTCCAATACCTATAATAAGAAAAGGCGAAATAAATCCACGGACCACAAAAACCCATCTATTTTATCAAGAAGAAATTGAAAAGGGTGTGACCATCAAGACCACTGTTCTGGTGCTAGCGAGCTGTTTGTTCCAGATTGCGATGACATAGAGTTTAAAAATTATTAACTGTTAGACATTGCCCATAAGCAAAAATAAACATTACCATACGTAAGACATAAGTTCTACATATAGTTGGCAGAACTAATAAACAAGCATTCGACTTTAGTTAAGGATTTTAAAGAAAAGAAACTAACCACACTTAATTATGTGTTCTTACCAAATGCTTTGCATTTTGGCATGAGGTTACATCTCATTGCAACGGTAAGTATGTAGCGGATTCAACACACCTGTCACAAACACTTTCTATAATCTCAATTAGGAATGCTACTTTATAGATCTGATTGACTCTGAATCTGTTATACATCAGCCAAAGCATGCTGAAGACAAGGAACACACCATACTTAATTATGTGATTTTACCAACTCCTTTACATTTCGACATGAAGTCACACCTCATTGGAACTGCAAGTATGCAGCAGATTCAACAATACGAGAAATTTACACTTGAGAAACCTGTTACATTCTCGCTTTTTTATCATCTCAATTAGGATTGTTCCTTTTTGATCTATTATACATCCAAAAGTACAAAGAGCATATACAAAGTAAAAAAAAAAAAAAAAAAACTTGAAAATAACAATGACATTAGTTTATATATCTGTAACATACAACGTAAAAACAGATGATAAGAATTATTTTCAAAAATAAAGAAATTTTTTTCAGGGAAGAAATAAAAATCTGTAAAAGAAAGATATTTTCCCCTCTAAAACAAAATAGCACTTGCTGAAATTAAGAAATTAAATATTTTTTTTTCACCATAAACTCATCAAACACAAAAAATGGAGATTTATTAAAGTGGTTTGTAGTAAAAATGCAAGATTAAAGAGTGATTTCACTTTAAAAAAAAATGACTAAAATTAATCTCATTCGTTCAGTTTTTTTAGATACTTTTTTTTTAAAGGACATTATAATCTTTTACTTGGACGAACCCTAATTTAATTTCATATCACAAACGATTATGAGTGTTGCCAAAAAACCGTCACCTTGACTAGAAGTGTGATGATCCGTCAATATCGATTGAGTAATTCAATCAATGTTATCGATTTAGAATTGGAGCGTCGAAGCTCTTAGGAGTATTAAACTTTGAAACTCCCAAGAGAAAAGAAATTTAACATGACGATATTGGAGGTGTTCAACAAAAACTCTCTTTGGAATGGAGGATTTTTTTTTTATTTCCGGGGTGTTTCACATAGAAATGGAGAAAGAAATTAAAATGCTTTCCGGGTAAGAGGAAATAAAAAATTCAGGATATTAGTGCCTTTTTCCTCATTCGGAAATATGGCACATTATGGCTCTTTTCTCCTTCTTTCGGTATGTCTAAGTGAGGAAAATAATGCTGGTCATTTTTTGTACCACAGAAAAAAGAGGAAACCAAGAGTATTTTCTCTTAGTTTTCAGAGAATGTATCTTTTCTTGAGTGGTTTTAGAACTACTTGGAAAAAGTAATAAAACTGTTTTATGATACCAACCAGACGGTGATTAATGATAGTTTATAAAACGAAAACTACTTACATAACGCATGAAGACTAGTTGGGCCTTTTTTTAATACTTATGTAATAGAAATATATTATTCATGGAAGAAGAACATCTATACAGAAAATTTGAATAAAATGTATTATTTTATTTTGTCATTTAAGGTGTGCTAATATATCATTATTATATTTTGATTGTACTTCAATTTTCATTAACTAAATTTCATTTAAAAAACTATTATTATAAATAAAATCACGTTAATCCTAAAGTTATGTGTGTCTAGGAAAAAAATGTGCATAAAATTTATGAAATTTATGAGTTACATATTTTTAAATGACTTAATTTGAACAGCATTTTCAACATTGCATCAGCATCAGATACAACATTTTCAAGTTTGGCCTGATAAACTGCACTTTCATTAGCTAGCGGAATTTGATTTCGGATATTCTTTGCTTAATAATAATAGTTTATAATAATAATAATAATAATAATAATAATATAACTTTCAAATTAATAATCTAACTCAAACATTTAACCAAATTATATCCTTATTTCAGACATAAATAACTTAATCATAACAATAAATCCTATATTCAAAATTGCATAGTACGTAAAGTATTTTGAAACTTAAAAGAAATGTCGTTAGAGTAGGTTTTCAATTGTAGGTTTCATCGTAGGTTTTCAAATGTAATCTTGTGTTCTTGTTCATAATTTTGATATTCATAATTTTATCGTCATTGTAGCAATAATGCCATGACAATCATAAAATAAATGCCGCAGGAAAACATATAGTTTAAAACAAAATAATGAAAACATTCTAAGTGGTAATGAGAATTGTTCAAGTCCTGCGTTTGTACCAACTCTTCCAGGTACACAGAAGAATGTATTGAAAAATATATAAATATTTAATTTCGTTTTGCAGTAAACTGGCATTGCAGGAAAGAATTGCTTCAGCCACAATACTTGCCAGAGGAAGTTTTTGTGGAGCATTGGTGTTGCATGGCAAAAAAAAAAAAAAACGTTCCATGGAAAACTAAGAAAAATAATTGAAAATATTTGGCTAGTTGAATTTTTAGACTAGCAGAGACAAAGTGTTTCATTTTTGTAAAGATTTTGAAAAGGCAGTAAGAAATATAGAGATTATCACTCATTTCTGACAATTTATTGTTCTGGTTTAAATAATTGTAATTCTAGTTTTCACACTGATTCACTTTATATTGTGCATTCGGATATTTCATTATCGTCAAAAAAATGCCTCTTTATAAAAAATAAAATGTAATAGGTATATATTATCAATTTATTATATATTCATCAAATTGAAAAGAAAATTTTATGACTTTTAGTTAATTAGATATTTTGCTTAAAAGTTTACATATAGTTACTTCCTCGTATCCTTTATATACAAAGCCATTTTTTCTATGTATAATTAATATCATTCAACACATAACCTGACAAAGAGTTTATCATCATTTTTACTCTTCTAGTATTCATCTTTTTAATCATTATAACTATCTGAATAGGAAACAATTTAGGCCAAAATAAATTTCAATACTATCGCGATCATTTAAAGACCACACAATCGCTCAAATGCTATTATATAGATACATATTGACAACAATCGATATTGTAACAATAGAAACTATTCATATAGTTGCATTAGTAATGAATCCATAGTTTAGTAATTAGGAATTAGTTATTTCATTATTATAATGGTTATAATACATATCTATAAGTACATAATGTTTATAATTTAAATGATTTATTAAAAGTTTATTCTAATACTATTATTGTATATAAATCATATAAAAGAACATTTTTTAGTTCTTTAATTATATTTAGATATTTTGCTTAAAAACATACATCTAGTTTTTTTTTTTCTTATCTTTTATACATAGAGCTACATTCTACATATATATATATCAGCCAAATACAACCCGACAAAGATTTTATCATCATTTTTAACTCTTCTGCAATTCATTATATTTATCGTTATAACCATCTGAATAGGAAAAATTATGGAGAAAATCCATATCACTAAAGATCACAATCTCTCAAATGCTATTACACAGATACAATATTGATGACAATCTATACTGCAACAATAGAAACTATTCATAATGTTGTATTAGTAAATGAATCCATAGTTTAATAATTATATATTAATTTAATTTTTATATAGATTATTATACAAATCTGTAAGTATATAATATTTATAGCTTAAATGATTCTCATTAAAAGTTGTATTCTAATACTTTGTTTTTCTTTCAATGCAGCTGGCAAACACTTAGACAGCTTGGTCTTAGATGCCTTAAGGCAAGCGCTTCGCAGACGTACTCACTTTGCATTACCCAGCGGCGGGCGCATGTAACTTGAAGGTAAGCCACGGACGCCAAGTAACAATGCCCCCGCAACGCTCTACGATCCTATTAGACTGGGACCTACTGTTTAAAGTGGATTCCGAACAACTGCAAACATTCATGGCACCGCCGGGACTCGAACCCTGTGGTACCGAGCGCAGAGCTCTAGATCACTCGGGCATTCAGGCCCCTGTATTCTAATACTGTTATTGTATATAAATCAAATAAAAAAAAAATTTTGTTAGATCTATAATTAGATTTAGTTAGACATTTTGCTTAAATGCACACTTATAGTTACATCCCCATATATTTTATACATAAAGCCAATTTCTACGTTATAATATATATCATTCACATCCTGACAAAGATGTTATATCATCTTAACTTTTCTGCTATTCATCATTTCTATCACTATAACCATCTGAAAAGGGAACAATTATAGAGAAAATCCATTTCAATGCTATCACGATCATTAAAAGTTCAGATAGTCGCTCAAATGATATTACCTAGATACAGTATTGATAGCAATCGTTACTGCAATAATAGAAACTATTCATACTCCTGTATTAGTTAGTAATTTTAAATGATAGCTTACCTTAATAATTAGGAATTCATTCTATATTCATTCATTTTATATAGATTATTATATAAATATATAAATACAAAATATTTATAACTTAAATGATTCCCATTAGAGGTTGTATTCTAATACTATCATTGCAAATCTATCAAATAAAAAAGAAAAAAAAAAATTTCATAGATCTTTAATTACGTTTAGATATTTTGCTCAAATGCATACACACAGTTACTTCCTCGTTAATTTTACACGCAATGCGCCTCTTGCACGCCTGTATGTAATCGTTCAAACTATAACCTCAGTAACAGCTTGCGATCATTTTTATTCTTTGTATCTAGTCATTTATTTTTTATCATGTAATCATCTGAATAGTATTAATTTGATCAAAATAAATTAAATTCTACCATTTCATTAAAGGACCAACTATGGCTCAAATGTTATTACATAGATACAATATATTAACGATCTGATACTGCAACAATAGGAACTATTTATATTGTTGTATTAGTAAATGAATCCCATAGTTTGTTTTTTATATAGTTATTATTTTAAAATCTAGTGTGGGTATATAATATTTATGGTTTAAATAATTCCTATTAAAAAGGTTCTAATACTATACAGTATATATATCAAACAAAAGTAATATTTTGTTAGTTCTTTAATTACATTTAGAATATCACTATGTTAAATGCATAATATTATAGCTCACTCTTTTTTATACAATAAACTCAATTTCTACGCATAATATATATATCATTCAAAGCATAATCTTATAAAGAGTTTATCATCATTTTTACTCTTCTGCTATTCATCATTTTAATCATTGAATGGGAAACAATTTGGTCAAAAATCCATTTTATCACGATCATTAAAGAAATTCACAGAGTCGTTCAAATGTGATTACTTAGATACATATTGATAATTATCTATATTGCAAAAATAGAAACTATTCATAGTGTGATATTAGTAAATGAGTCCATAGTTTAATAATTATGAATTAGTTTTGTGTTGATATGGATAATTATACAAATCTTCAATCTTTATAGTTTAAATAATTCCAATTGAAGGTTGTAATCCAATAATTTCTACATTCATCAAATGAAAAAAAAAATTGCTAAATCTATAATTACATTTAGATATTTTGCTTAAATGTATACATATAATTAATTCCTCGCATTCTGTATGCCTAAAGGTACTTTCTACGTAAAACATATGACGTATAATGTATAGCATAGCCTGATAAAAAGTTTATCATTTTTTTCTCTTCTGCTAATCATCATTTTAATCAATATAACCATCTGAATAGGGAACAATGAGTTAGAAAATCCAGTTGAACGCTAACGCTATTCGTATAAGACCACCAAATCATTCAAATATTATTACATAGATACAATATTGATAATAGTCTATTCAACAATAGAAACTACTCCATTAGTAAATTAATCCATAGCTTAATATTTATGAATTAGTTTCATTTTTATATTATACAAATCTATAAGTACATAATGTTTATAACTTAAATACTTCCCATTAAAGGTTGTATTCCAGTGCTATTATTGTATATCGACCATCTATAATTACATTTAGTTAGATAGTTTGCTTAAGTGCATACATATAGTTACTTCCTAGTATTTTCATAGATAAAGTCCCTTTGTTATAATATATATCACTCAATATAAAGATTTTATCATCATTTTTACTCTTCTGCTATTCATCATTTTAATTACTATAAACATCTGAATAGGGAACAATTAGGAAGAAAATCCCTTTGAATGTTATCGCGATCATTAAAAGACCACATAATCGCTCAAATGCTATTGAGCAATCTATACTGAAAAAATACAAATTATTCATAATGTTCTATTAGTAAATGTTAGCTTATGAATGAATTGCATTTCTATATATAATATTGTACAAAACTATAAGTACAATCTACCGTAAGTCTATAGTTATATAACTTAAATGCTTCCCATTAAAGGTTGTATTCTAATGCTATTATTGCATATCCGTCATCTATAATTACATTTAGGGAGATATTTTACTTGAATGCATACATATAGTTACATAGCTTTTATACGTAAAGCCACTTTCTACGTCTAATGTATATCATTCAAAACATAACCTGACAAAGAGTTTATCATCATTTTTACTCTTCTGCTATTCATCATTTTTATCACTATAACCATTTGAATGGGGAACAATTGAGAGAGGGGGCAGGTAACCACTGAAACGTTGGTTCCTATCTAAAAGACTTTTTAATATTTCAAACAAGGTTTTCAATGATCCTCATTGTACCGGCAACTCAATTTGTCACTGAGAAAATCGGATGTACATTCCAAACATCTGAATATCCTTTCTTCATTAGACAAGCGCTCCGCCAGAGTAGCAAATCATTTGTGTAATGACACAATCTAAATGTCTTGCTAGCTACCACACCTGTGATTTATATTTATTTTTCTACAAAAGGGAGTGAAAAAAGGACCAGATTGTCAATAAGCCTTTTTCTTTTCAAGTGATTCAACAAGCCTTCGACTTTTTATACTACCATACACCACAGGGATAAAAAAAGAATGGAAAGGAAAAAGAACTGATGATAGCCGATAAAACTCGACTGTACCGTTAGTGATGCCATTATACCGCTTTTAAAGTTCTGTTGATGGGTCGGTCGCAACGCTGGAGCATTAGCTGGCCGCGTCGTTTGTGTGGTCTCCTAATGGTCAGGTTTTGTGATGGTTGAGGTCAACAATGAATGGCCGGAAATGCGAGATGCGCTACTCACCACATCGATGATTTGCAGGGTAAGACCGAAGCTGATGAGAAGGGGCTCTGAATTGCCCGCCACGGGACGCCTCTAGAACGTTGTAGTTGGACAGAAGGTCGTCTGCGTCGCTTCTCGTGAGGCCCTTGAGCGGAATCTGCAACATAAATAAAAAATACAAATGTATTATCTGAATGTATAAAAAAAATACAAATGTATTGTCTGAATGTATAAAAAAATACAAATGTATTATCTGAATAATCTATATAGACACTTTTTTCAATTCCTACTATTAGCTCACACTCTCTTTATAAAGGCCTGAAAAGTCGAGTGGCTAGCGCTCTGGCTCACGGTACCCCAGGTTTCGGGTTCGAATCCCGGCGATGCTATGGATGTTTGTTAGTGATTCGGAATCCAAATTAAACTGTAGGTACCCGGCCATCTG
This sequence comes from Caerostris darwini, assembly GCA_021605075.1. NCBI lineage: Eukaryota > Metazoa > Arthropoda > Arachnida > Araneae > Araneidae > Caerostris > Caerostris darwini. The sequence goes on along the minus strand of BPLQ01012637.1, from coordinate 11,031 downwards.
CTTAACCCTCGTGCGCGCAACATGACTGCAGAGCGGCAAACCAAACTACCTATATATCTTGTTTAAAGTTTTCGATCGTTAATAAAATACTTTTTATTCATCCACTCAAGTACAAATACATATTTTTGAACTTGCAGTGGATGACACTTGATGTTAATACAGTTTCTTTGAATATTATTATATCAATTAAATTTAATTAATTAATTTGAGTTTTTTTTTTTGGATTTAAGTTGCATATATCTACCAATAGATGGCGCCAGATAAACTTAAAAAATTAATGAATTATTTCTAAAGGACTTTATGCAATATAGTGAAAATAAAGTAGGAATTAACTTAATTTTTTTTTTTTTATATTACTTGTTCAATATTAAAAGAAAGATATTTCCAAATCATTTCATAAACAAGTAATTTAAAAAAAAAAATATCACTATATTGCAGAAAAGTCCTTAACAAATAAAATTAAAATTTTCCTCTTACATCTGGGGCCATCTAGTATTAGATACATGGTACTTAAATCTAAAAAAAATTATAATTAATTAATTAAATTTAATTAATGAATTAATATTTGAAAAAAACTGTATTAACATTAAGTATCATTCACTGCAAGTTCAAAAAAAATGTATTTGAACTTGAGTGGATGAATAAAAAGTATTGAACAAGATATATATAGGGAGAGTGTGAAATAATAGTAAGAATTGGAAAAAGCTATAATGTTTAACTTCAATGGTTTGGCATTAACGAATATGGTTGCAACTGGCAACTGTACTAATAACAACTGATGTAATAATCAAGATGTTCTAATAAGAATCAAAAATAATAATACCAATAAACTATGGGTCAGTGATTAAAGAACTAGTAAGTTTGCATATTTTCCCAAGGTTTCTGTAAATATTCGGATATTCATTTAAAGTTGAATACAAAAGACTAACATTGAGATGTAGTAGTGTCTGTCAAGTATTAGTTCTGGCAACTGGCGTTCCGATTACGGAGTACCAAAGGGGATAGACACCTTAACTTCATCATCTTAATTCATACATAAATTTACAATTTTAATAGCTGCTTAAGGTTAGTATGTGATACAAAATAAAGTTTTTAAAAATTAAAAATGGTACTCTAAAAAAATAAAAAAATACATAAAAAAATAAAAAAAATACATAAAAAAATAAAAAAAATACATAAAAAAAATAAAAGTAAGATAAAAAAAATAAAAGATAAAATTAAAGTTAAAACGAATTTAAATTAAAACTTCGGTACATTTAAGGACCAGTTGTCGATGCCATAAAGTATTGAATATGATTTAAAATTTTAATTGCTGAACGTTCGGGCTGTAACGATGAATTTGTAATTGAAAATATTGGTAGCCTCCCCATGTGTCAAATGTATTTTGAAATATTTGTGATGTTTCTTTCAAAATATAATAATAGAAAAATGAAATATATATATTTGTATATATATTATGTTTTGTAATCCACGAAAATATGATATAATTCATTTTGAAAATTAATATTTTGTGAAAATTTGTAGAAAAATGAAAAAGTTTCAAGTTATTAAAAAAAGCGTCATAATTGAGGACACAGTATTTTGAATTATATTGGTACTATTTGATTATTTTACATAGCTACTGTGTTGCTTAATACATATATTATTTTTATTATCCACGAAAATTAATTAAAATTATTGTGAGATGACTTCTGGAATTTTGTTAAGGCAGACTGCAAAAACAAAAATTTTAAAGGTATTTTTGTAGTTTGCCTTAACGAAATATCACAGGTCTTCTCACAATAATTTTAGTTCTTTGAAAATATCACATTATAATCAAGAAAATACATTGAATTATTTTATTGGTGTTATTCGACTATTCACACAGCAACTGTTGTTTTTTAATTCATAGATTTTATTTTGAATTGTGGAAAATGTGACAATAATATTTTGAAAAGACCTGTGATATTCGGTCACTTTAAACTACATTAAAATGAAAAAAATTGTTCTTACAGTACACTTTAATTTTACATATAAAAGGACGTCCAAAATTATCCCACAATCAGTCTCAATTCTACAAAACTTTCATAAAGCCCACGTTATTTTAATGAATTAAAGGCTTCTAGTTCATAAAAGCCAATTTGTCAATCATTTTCTTTGTTTTAATCCTTGAATTTAATCGTAATTAGAATTTCAGTTACGAGTTGAATTTCCGTAAGAGCTTATACAATGCACAAGATTACCGAAAATTAATTAACCTGATTTTTGAAATTCTCTATTGTGTGTTTATTGCTTGGTGAAGCGATGTTTGAATTTAGACAATCGTAACAAAAGGTTGAAAAATAATTCGTAATTTTTAATGATAATTATATGTGTTTATTTGATTTTAAATGAAAACTAAAATTTCTTTTAAAAAGCATAATGTTTAAATTTAGAATATTTTAATTTTCAGTCTTGATATGTGTTAAACGATATGTGTTGTGTATATAACACAATTTAAAAAAAAATAGTAATTGTTCATGTAATAAATTTTTTGTTCAGTTTTATTTTAATAATGGTTTTACACAGGTTTAATGATTGTATTTAATTGTATGATAATTATCGTATACCGGATAACACTACACTTATCTGATATAAATAATATGTATTTTTATGTACCCATATTTCTGTGAAATTAATTTATTTAATTTTATTCGTATGTTTTCTTCATGCTATTTCAGTACAGAATTGTGTACAAGAAAGAAAATTGAAGAAATTTGTTGATTCATAATAACTATATTATTTTTAAAATGTTTTAATAAATAACAATATTTTTCTTTTGCTTTTAAAGAATTTTACTCTCATTTTTAATTTTGCTCATTTCTGATGACATAATGCTATAAATACTAGCAATGGTAGAATGCTATGATTATTCTTATTGAGAAAGTTTTTGTTTGTGAAAATTTTATTGATTCGAGATTCCTTTTAAATGCGCAAATATTTATTTGCATTAGTTAATTAGTAATTTTATAATTATATTGTTTTTTTACTATGCAAAACACTTTAGATTTCCTAAAATATGCCAAATATAAAATGCACAATTTAAAAAAAATTAAAGCTACCATCAGGTCGAACAATTTCGGCTATAAGTAGGTAAATGGTATTTCTCAGTTACCAGAATTAATAGTCAACTGTTTATATCTTGTTCTACCAGAGATGGGGGCTCTAGGCGCTATGAATCTCCAGGAATTCAACCATATCTACCAGAATTTTGAATATAATAAAAATAAATTTCATATTAATTTTAGAAAAATCGTTCTTCTTATCAATTAGACGATCTAGCATTAGCAATAAAATTCTGTTGTTGTTTAGTGCTATTCTACGACATATAATTACCTACGCATGTCCAGTCTGGTCTTATGACACTAAGTCTAATTTAAAGGTCATTGCAGCTCTTTAAAATATCATTCTCAGACAAATCATTGCAGCTAAATAATATACGAGAAATACAGCAAGCCAATATTTCATCCACTTGAAGACTTTTACCTTAAGCACGTTTCGAAAAATTTCATTAATTCCATTGACAACTACGAGAACTCCTTCAATCCAGGTAATTAAAATTCATGAACCTCCTATTATATAAAAGACCACGGACTATTTTAGTTTAGTATTATTTTTCTACTATTCTAGGCAATTTACCTAATAGTCCTTGTTCTACAGTAGATGAGGACCCTTGGGGCTAAAAAGCTCCAGGAATCCAAACACCAATCCAATCAACAACCAACTACCAGAAACGACTCAAAGAATACGAGACAGCTATTAGCTTAGAAAAAACAAAAAAAAAAAGTCTAATGTCCTATCATTCAGAGAACACTATAAATAGCCCTATCGGCTGAAAAGCGATTAAACTACTCTTGATTTATGTTAGTACAATCAGACTGCAGACATTTTATTTGTATTATTTTGTATGGTAAACTTGCATGGTGAGCGTTTATCTCTGCTACAGTGCTACCAAGGATCATCATCTATGGCATCAATCTTTTGTAGCTATTTTACTTTCATCACGTTTGTAATTGCTGAATTACAGTTTTAATAAAACCTTTGTTTTTTGAAATTAAACGATTCACTTTGATGAAAATTTATACACTATGCATGGAAAATCAAAGATCCCTAAATTTTTTGCAGTAAAACAAAATAAAACAAGTATCACAAACACTTGATTGTTATTTAATATATGCAAATAAACCAAAACGATGCATGATCAGTTTATTAAAACATAGTAATATATGTAAGTTTTTTAATGCAGATCGGTATTGCTCGTATCCAAGGAACCGCCCACTGATATGTTATGAGTGGAGCACATTGCTTTTTGGAGGACTTTCAGGGTATTATGCATGTATTTAGATATTGTATGGGAGGAACTCAGTGAAAAACTCCCAGAAATCAAGCTGACAATTGGTGACAGATGTTCCTATTCCCTATCAAAATAACCATTAAATCTGCTCGCTTCTGAAAACAGTGACTGAGTTGGTTCATAAATATGTTTTGAAGCTATATATCATATAAAAAAACTGCCAGAAATCTTGAAATTACCAGAAATCAGGTTGAAAATTGATGGCAAACGTTCATACTATCAAAAAAACCATCAAATCTGCTGTCTCTGAAAGCAGGACCGTAAAGAGTTGTCTGTAAATATTCACTGAAGCTAAAAATCCTTTAAAAGAGAACTCCTAGAAATTGATTGACAATTTATGACAGTTGCTCGTACTCCCTCAAGCTGTCAAAATAACCATAAAATCTGCTCGCAGATTCTAAAAGTGACTGTGAGATTTCTGGGAGTTTCGAGCATCCAAGTTTCAAGATTTCTGGAAGTTCTATTTTAAATTATTTATAGCTTTAGTACATATTTACGAACCAACTCTTTACAGTCACTGTTTTGAGAATTGGTTTGTAAATACGCACTGAAGCTATACATCATTAAAAAAAACTCCCAGATATCCTCAAATTTTGAAAATCTCAGTAATCAGGGATGGCAATGACAGATGCTCATAATCGCTATCAAATCAACCATAAAATCTCGCAGATTCTTGCAGAGACTATAAGAGATTTATAGAATTTCGAGCTTTCAAGTTTCAAGATTTTGAAGTTCTTTTTAAAATGATTTATAGCTTTAGTGCATATTGACGAACCAGTTCTCAAAGCAGGACTGTAAAGAGTTGGTTCGTTAATATGCACTGAAGTTATAAATCCTTTCAAAATACCGAATTTGAAACCGGGTTTCAAAAATACCGAATGAGGGGCTGAACTAAGATACCGATAAACTAATACCAATCAACTAAGGACAGAATAGGAACCTCAAAATAAGCTTCAAATATGCTCGCTTCTTGAAAGCAGTCAATGTAAAGAATTGGTCCCTAAACATGCACTGAAGATATAAATCCTTTACAAAATAAATTTTTTGGTGCGTAAAAATTAGAAAAAAAAAGATTTTAAATCAATAAAGCCATACAACCGAACGATTTTATTTTATTTCATATAATATTCCATCAATTAAAAAGAAACTTTTAGTAATTTCAAAAAAATTTAATTATATATTTATATATGTTACCTTAGAGAGTGTAGTAATTATGAAAGAAAACCAAAAATCAAAAAAAGAAAAAAAAAAAATCTTTTCGACTTCCATTATTTAGATCTGACAAAAGAATGAGGAAAAAAATAAGATAACCATGGAATAGTTTGTTCTTTTAATTTCCCAAACACAAATATCGCTCTTTTTGGAAATTGTTGAAATACCAGTGTCCGATTAAATGGTTGCCATAATAACAGGCTCTTCGACATCGTGATTAAGAAGAGCAAGCTCTGAAGCAAGCAATTATGCAACGTGGGAAACTCAGCAAAAACCAAGAGAACAAAGATAAAGGAAAATACAGGTGGAAAAGAAAAGGAAAGAAAAAAGAATGGAAAAAGAAAAAAAAGTAAAGAATTTTTCAAATTATACCTGAAAAGCATTTTACTCCTGTCATGCTGCAGAACACAGCTAAGAGTAAGGGAAAAAAAAATGTAATTAAGTTTTCTAGAGTTATAAGAAAATTGTTTATTCTGATGAGGTTCCGCCGCGGTTACATCATTTCGGTAATTGCTCACTAGGTGGCGCTCCGCAAGTACGGTGATCGTTTATTCTATGACAGTTAGAATTAGCAGTTTTTGCAGAAAGTCATTTTTACAGGTTAGCAACGTTAATTATGTTATTCATTTAAGGTGAAAAATTTTCTTGTCCCTTTCTTTTAGAAATGGAAAAAATAGTTTGACGTATGTAATACTCAAAATACTTTGCAGAGAAATCACAATGCATTTTTAGATGCAAAGGTATAAATAATTTATTTAAAAACAGAGTATTTTTTTTATTTCTTTTTTACAAAGATGAACGATATGTTTCAAAAGGCTAATATAAAATGAAAAATCTTACTTTTTTATTTACTTTAAAGTTAGCTGCATAGTAAATTAAAAATTTCGTTGAGGTCCTTGGAAAAAGAAAGGACTTTCATTTTTTCCGGACAAAAACTAATTAGAGGAATAAATTAACTTTTGTCTAGCTCATTTAGTTCATGTGCATGTTGGCATGATTAATTAATTTTCTTCTTCTTAAGAAATTAAATTAATTAATTCAATGCATTGAAAATTTTAGCTTATAATAATTTTTAACAGGGCTATTCAATAATTTTTTATTTGTATTATGAATAGGTGTAAAAAAATTGTATACAATTTCTTTTTGATATTGAAGTTTGAATGTGCATAATTTGATATTGTTTCTGAAAATCTGCTTATTTCAAAATAAAATAAGTATTTTTTCTAATTAAATATTCATCAATATTTTGTACGATATTATTATTACCTCATTAATTTATATTTCATAATAAATTTAACTATTTAAATAAATTGAGCACATAAAACTTTTTATGCAAGATATATTACTTAAAACTATATTAATTAAAAATTATCACAAAACTGTATTTTAAAAAAAGTTGGAGAGAGTATTATTCTTCAAATGCTGCTCAACAGCTTTAAAAATTGTTCTAAATAAACGGTTATTAACAGGGTTTTAATTAGGTCACTTTTTTGTAAAAAATTATAGTGATTCATTTAGTAATGTGAACAGTAAAAAAATAGCGACTCAGTTAAATATGATGCACTGTCAGAGTATTTAATGCATAGCATCGTCTTTATGTTCACATTTGAAGAATAAATCAACGTCTTTTTTTGTGCTTTGAGTTTAAATTCGAAAAACCAGTCCTGCCATCTTCCTTTGTGAACCGGTGAACGACTGTTATGATACATGTCAAATGATGCGTGTCCCAAAACCGAATGCAAACCGGCATTTCATCTAGCCTGTTTGCCTACATGTGAAACAACTAGTCTTTCAATTGCCATCCAGGCTACTGAGAACCGGTTCTGCATGTGTCGTTCAAAACATTCGCATTCAAGTGTGAACGCGTCAATATTCAAATAAATTGTTATCGCTTTATTGCAAAATTTTATCACTAAAAGAAATTTTATTCTTAAAATGTCATTTCATGTCCGGCTGACAATTGATGATAGACGTTCGTACTTTCTATCAAAATAACCACCAAAATTGCTCACTACTGAAAGCAGTGACTTTAAAGATTTGGTTTGTAAGTATGCACAGAAGCTATAAATCTTTTAACTCCCAGAAATCTTGAAACTTGAAACTCACAGAACTCAGGCTGGCAATTGATGACAGACGCTGGAACTCGCTGTCAAAATAACCATCAAATCTGCTTCCAGATTCTATCATTGACTGTAAGAGTTTTCTGTAAAGATTTGGTTCGTAAATGTGTAGTAAAGGTATAAATCCTTTAAAAAAGTAATCCAAGAACTGAATCTTCAAAACGTTTTTTTTATTTCCAATGAAAAGCTACAATAAGCATTAAATAAAAAGAACACAAGGAATATAAAAACAAAAACGAGAAACGAAAGAAATTACATAGTGACATATTTAGCTTTTAAGTCACCTAACCTCCCAGTAAATTATACACATTAAAGGAAACAAGTTCAGGGCAGACAGGAAGGTGGGATGAATCCATGTCGTCTCTCAGATTGTAGAGCATGCATTTTGGGCTTACAGATATTCTCATTCGCAAAAGGTGCTTGGCCAAACAATTACGGCCCATGAGAAGTCTGAAAAGGGCAACTGCTTTAAACCCGGGCTTATGTGAGAGCTTGAAAACTTGAAACTCCCAGAAATTAGGCTGACAATTGATGACAGACGTTCGTAGCTACTATCAAAATGACCGTCAAATTTGCTTGCTTTCGAAAGCACTAAAGAGTTGGTTTGAATATGCACTAAAGCTATAAATCCCTTACAAAATAACATTTTTTATTTGTCAAAATCAAAAATGTTTTTTTTTTCTTAACCAATAAAGCCATATAACGGAACTATTTGATTTTATTACTTATAAACTTCCTTAAGTAAAAAATAAACTGCCAGCACTCTTTAAAATTTTAATTATATAGATATATATTTATGTTATGTCAAGCGTAGTAAGTATGAAATAAAACCAAAATTCAGAAAAAGAAAAAAAAATATATATTTTCGATTTCCATTATTTATATCTGACAAAAGAATGAGGGAAAAAAAATAAAAGAAGCATGGAATAGTTTGTTCTTTTAATTTCCCAAACACAAACATCGCACATTTTGGAAATTGTTGAAATACCAGTATCCGATTAAATGGTTGCCATAATAACAGGCTCTTCGATATTGTGAGTAAGAAGAACAAGCTCTGAAGGAAGTAATTATGGAAACGTGGAAACTCAACAAAACCAAGACAACAAAGATAAAAGGGAAAATACAGGTAGAAAAGAAAAGGAGAGAAAAGAGAATGGAAAAAGGAAAAAAAAAAAAAAGAAAAGAAAAGAAGTTTTCAAATTATATCTGGAAATCATTTTACTCCTGTCATGCAGCAGAGCACAGTTAAGAGTAAGAAAAAAAAAAGTAATTAAGTTATTCAGAGTTATAAGAAAAGTGTTTATTCTGATGAGGTTCCGTCGCGGATACATCATTTCGGTAATTACTCACTAGGTGGCGCTAAAAATTAGCAGTTTTTGCAGAAAAGTCATTTTTACTGGTTAGAGTGACGTTAATTATATTAATCATTTACGGTAAAAAAAATTCTTGTCTTATTTTTAGAAATGGAAAAATAGTTGGACGTATGTAATACTCAAAAATATTTCATGAGAAGTCATAATGCATTTTTAGATGCAAACGTAAATAAATAATTTAATTAAAAAAAACAGAAAATTTTTTATTTCTTTTTTGCAAAGATGAACGATATGTTTTGAAAAGGCTAATATAAAAATTAAAATTCTTGTTTTTTTATTTACTTTAAAGTTTGCAGCTCATAATAAATTAAAAATTTTGTGGAGCTCCTTGGAAAAAGAAAGAATTTTTATTTTTTTCCGACAAAAAACTAATTAGAGGAATAAATTAACTTTTTGTCTAGCTCATTTAGTTCATTTGCATGTTGGCGTGATTAATTAATTGTCTTCTTTTTAAGAAATTAAGTTAATTAATTCAATATATCGAAATTTTCAGCTATGACGCAGTTTTCAAAATAATTTTTAACAGGCCCATTCACCAATTTTTCATGTGTGTTATAAATAAGGTACAACTTTAAATACCAAAATCTATGTGCAAATTTCCATCAGATATTGATATTTTTATGCAATAATTTGAATTTTAAATCTATTTACTTAAAATAAAATAAATGAATTTTTTAATTAAATATTCATATATATTTTGAAAAGAAAATTTTACATCATTAATTAAAAATTTCTTGATGAGTTCAATTATTTAAATAAAATTCCAGCACAATTTTTTTTTTATGTAAAGATGTTTTTTGTTTATATACATTTGTATAATTTGCATTACAATTTATAGGCTAATATTAAATGGTTGCCATAATAACAGGCTCTTCGACATCGTGATTAAGAAGAGCAAGTTCTGAGGCAAGTTATTATGCAACGTGGGAAACTCAACAAAAACCAAGACAACAAAGGTAAAGGAAAAATACAGGTAGAAAAGAAAAGAAAAAAAAAAAAGAAAAAAAAGAATTTTTCAAATTATGCCTGGAAAGCATTTTACTTCTGCCATGCTGCAGAGCACATAAACCTTTTAAAAAGAACTTCCAGAAATCTTGAAAATCTCCGAAATCAATCTGGCAATGACAGATGTTTATACTCGCTATCAAAATAACCTTCAAATCTGCTTTACAGATTCTAGCAATCACTGTAAGAGATTGCTCAGGGAATTTGAGCTTTCAAGTTTGATGTTTGGATGTCTTTTAAAGAAAGTTTATAGCTTCAGCGCATATTGACGAACCAATTCTCAAAGCAGTGAAGGTTCAAACAGCTGGTTCAAAATATGCACTGCAGCTATGACTACTTTAAAAAGAACTCCCAGAAATCTTGAAGCCCCAGTTGATGAATAGATGACAGATGTTTGTATTCGTTATCAAAATAACCATCAAATCTGTTCGATTCTGAAAGCAGAGACCGTAAATAGTGTGTTCGTAAATATACACTGCAGCTATAAATCCGTTACAAATAATATTTTTTTTGTGTCAAATTAAAAAAAAAAAAAATCAATCAATAAAGATATGCAACGAACGATTGGATTCTATTTTAATTATATATATGTTACCCCAGTAAGCGTAGTAATTATGAAAGAAAACCAAAAATCAAAAAGAAAAAATTCTTTTCGACTTCCATTATTTAGAACTGACAAAAGAATGAGGACAAAAAATAATATAAGCATGGAATAGTTTGTTCTTTTAATTTCTCAAACACAAACATCGCTCTTTTTGGAAATTGTTGAAATACCAGTGTCCGATTAAATGGTTGCCATAATAACAGGCTCTTCGACATCGTGATTAAGAAGAGCAAGCTCTGAAGCAAAGCGCAATTATGCAACGTGGGAAACCCTAACAAAAACCAAGATAACAAAGATAAAGGAAAAAATACAGGTAGAAAAGAAAAGAAGCAAAAAGAAAAAAAA
>BPLQ01012636.1:7673-18609 GCA_021605075.1 Caerostris darwini | reverse complement strand
TTTTACATAGTTTAGTAATTTAACATGTAATTTTAACCAAGTTGTGATACTTCTATATAAAAAACTAGAGAAATCTTTTTTATATTTGAATAGAAAATATATGAAATAAATTCCCGAAATTCTTATTAAATATCACACTGAACATTCTTCTTAAATTTATTAATTCATTTTAGTGGTTTAGTATGTAATTTTTAAGCCAAGTTGTCATACTTCTTTTTACAAACATTTCGAAAAAATTTCTTTTTGATCTTTTTGCATCACAAATATACATAATAAATTCCTTGGAAATTCTAGATTAAATATCGCATGAACATTATTCTTACATTCACTAAATTACTTCTTATAATACTTCATTTACTTTCTTATAATTCTTCATTATAATACTTCTTTTACAAAATGTCGAGATAAAGCTTTTGATATTTGCAATATATGAAATAAATTAATGTAATTCTGATTAAAGCATCACATGAACATTCTTCTGAAATTCATTGCCCATTTCTCACGTCGATGTCATTATCTATGTCACACTACATAACTAAATAAATGTCCTTTCTATATTTCATTACATAACTAAATAAATGTCATTATCTATATCACACTATATAACTAATTAAACTAAAGCATACTTTCTTGGGAAAAAAAGTAAGACAATAGTGTTTTAAGTATATATATAAACACATAAACAACCCAGACTACAGAAATTAACAGCACTCAATTTACTATAAGCCAAATTCTTTCCTAACTTTGATATTATATCTATGAAACTATTCTAACTATTCCACTTTTACGTATTATTTAATCAAAGGCCATGTTAAATTAATTTCCCCTAAATTGACTGCAGTAAGGCATTAAACATTAATACAGGAACCAAACAAAAGAAGACCTCAACCCGCTCACATTGCACACCACACCGACATTCTTACCCGTCCACCGACATTCCACTTAAATTAACTCCAAGAACAAGGCAGCCAGAATCGAACCGAACAACAAAAAGTGCAGATCCTTTTGGGGTGGATTTGTCTGCTATAAGGAGGTAAGTATTTACATATCAGAACGGGCACACTGGGGCTGATCGATGATAAAGCAGTTTTCCAATTGGTGAAAATTTTCGCCACATACCAAAGACGAGTGCGGGCAGCAATGCGAATTTAAATTAAAACTTGTTATTCCTCCCGTCTGTAATTACTGTTTATGGACTAGCCGGGGAGGGCTTATTGATAAGCCGTTTGCTGGTAGCTTCCATCGCTGGGAGAGGAATGTATGTGGGAAATGTGCTGGATGTATTTGACGGAAAAGGCGGCTGAGCGTATGTTAGTTAGATTAGCCGTTATTTGATGGCTGCGAAGGAAATTTGTGGGGCTTTTGAACAGATAGCGGGGCTTGGAGAACGAGCCTAGGTCCTGATTGTGGGGTGCTGCTGCTTATTTTCAAGGTGATGTGATTTAGTTGTTTCAGAGGGTTGATTCGGATGATGATGACTGAAGGATTTAATGGTCTGAGTTGGTGATAGTGCCCAGCTTAAATTACTTATTGTCTTTAATAGTCTTTCGTATTATAATGAAATATTTTGACCATTTGAACAGTTTTCTTTCTTTAAGATGTATTCACTGCCACCAATTAAAACTATAATTTTTATTGTGTACTAAAGATAATAATTTCGTTTAATAATGATAGCGTTCACTAACGATAACTTTTACGTTTTATTTACCAGAATAGTCATCTACACCTAATCATTTAAAAGGTGTAATTTTAAGAATACAATGTGTAATTGTACAATCCGAATTCAGTGAATTTATGAATGATTTTCAAATGAAGCAAATCACGAATTTAAAAACACTTACTAAATCAAATATTTAATTAACAAAAGAATTTTTTTTTATTATTATGTAATAATATTTTGAAAATATATTTTGAGAAAAAAGCAGCAATAACAAGCCTTATAAATTACTTTTTTAAATATATTGCTAGTCTTATAAATATTAATTACTGAAATTTGATTATCAGAATTAATCATCTACAGCTACGTTTTCTGAATATGTCTTTAATTGAACGACAATCCGAATTCAGTGATTTTTTCTATGCTAATCACGAATTTAAAAACACTTAATAAGTCAAAGATTTAATTACCAAAAAGTTTTTTAAAAATTATTTTGTAATAATATTTTGAAAGTATACTTAGAGAAAAAGACAGCAATAACAAGGCATATAAATTATCTTTTTAAATATGCTATTAGTGTTATAAATAAAGGCAGATAGCACATTAAATATATAGACTTTAAGCTGAATGATGTTTTTGAACCAAGAATTCCATTTGTATTAAAAGAATTCCATTTGTATTAGTTTGAAAGAATGACTTCAAATTAAATACCGTAACTAAAAAAAAATTTGACTCTTACAATTAGGATAACTTTTTAAGTTATATAAATGAATAAATTTGATCATAAAACCAAGACTACTACTACTTATAATTGTACGATCACAAATTACTTTTTTGCTGAATGATTGTTGAAATAATTTTCTGCATTTACTTATCTTGTAAATCCCAATATTTACTACAGCGGCCTGATGGCTGATTGACTAGCACTTTGGCCTTTGGTACCACAGGCTTCAGGTTCGAATAATGGTGGTGGCATGGATGTTTTGTTAGTGGTTCGGAATCCACGTTAAGCTGTAGATCCTGGTCTAATTAGCCCAAAATGTACAAAAAATGACGAGCGACAAACTGAACTTATATTTACTACAGGGAGGACTTATTACCTAATGTTCTACACATTTAATTTAAACTAAAATTATCTACAATGCTTCAGGAAATGCTTATTACACCCCTTTTAATATACGGAATTTGTACTAAGATATCTACAGAAGTTATCATTTTTAATCATAATGTTCAGAAAAATATTTAAAAACAATTAAGGATTTCAAAAAAAAAATTTTAAATTTAATAACTTATTTTTATGCATTAGTTTGATATCTATTTTACTTACTATATTATTTTTTATTTGCGGTTATTTATTTGGGTTTTTTTCGAATTTTGAGCACTGCGACATGAGCCATTCGCACTGCAAAGTCCCTGATATAGCAGATTCAGCACTATCCATAGTGCATCATTTTTGGTCTAAAACACTGCACCCTCATTGTACAACCATAACTTCAAATGAAATACCTAGAGAACATCTAGGGCGTTCGCAATCCCCACCCCAAGCCCAGCAACAGAACTTTAAGCTTGTCGATTTATCATACCCTTTAACATATTGACATAAAAGCTTGCCGTTTGTCGAACCAAACACCCTTGTGCCTGGTAACCCAAAACGCTATCCCTTAGGCCATTTTAAACTTTATTTTCTAATTTTAGAAATGTGAAAACACTGTCAAACCTCACAATAAATTTTACGGCCTGATGGCCAATTGGCTAGCGCTCTGGCCTTCGATACGAATCCTGACTTTGGCATGGATGTTTGTTAGTGGTTCGGAATCCACGCTAAACTGTAAGTACCAATCTTAGCCTAAAGTGTGTAAAAAATTTTCGAAGAGCGACAAACCAAACCAAATCCCAATACAATTTATGGTTAAATGAATAATTCATAACTTGAAATTATTTTACAGAAACTCTTTTATTGCATCTAACAATAAATACAAACAATTATACCAAATAGTACTTTCACTAAACCTAAATGTCTTTTAAGTATACTGTACATAACGCTAACTAGTTTCCTTGCTTATTATCTGAAGAACGCAGTTCATTACAGTGAAATGGGTTACCAAATATAAATTTTTTTTTCATCATTTCTGGAGTATGCCCATTATTTCTAAGTCCCCGATAAACTACCAAAAACATAGAAGTCATTCGCGTGTTGAAAAAGTTACTCCACGTGGTGAATTATAATTAGCAAAAAACGAAGATAACATAACCTTAATTATACTTGATATAGGTGAACTGTCAATCTAAATGCCTTTTACTACTTTTCAACTCTCATTTAATTTATGAGAAGTCATTCCACGGCACCACTTCTGCGATAAAGGTTTTAAAAAGCTCTGGTGCTCGAAAAAACTGTTCTCTAATTGATTCGCCCATTAACTCTGATAAATTGCACCTCCCCTACGCAGTCTCCGAAAGTAGAAGGTGAGGAAGGAATTGGTGGAGGGGAAAAAAAGAAGGAATTGCATTTAAATCCTTTGATAAAGAGTAAACCGCGAAGCGTCAGAAAACGCTTCACGCTACAGACTTTTTTGAAAAACTTTCTCCTGCTTCATTTTTGCAAATAGTAGTTACGCGGTGTTGTGTAAAAACTGACTAAAGAATTTCATTCCCTCAGTTTTGTAAAAGGGCGATAAGCCTTTTACTAAGCCTAAAAAGAGTTAATGAGGATGTATTATGGGTAATTTTTTATTTTTTTGTTGATAAAGCAATGAGATGTACTGAGAAGATTTAGTTTGTATTATTTAAAATAACTTTCATGTTATCTAAATCACTCAAGTTTTTAAAGAAAGGTTATTATGTTCATGGCAATTAGTTAGTTTTAGTGAGTTTTCTATTTGTATGTCAAATATCCAACGATGATTCTGTAAAGATGCATTGATAAGTTTTAAGGAATAGTTGTAATGATTATGACCGCCATTTATTAAACACATTAAAAAAATTGCTAATATCAGAATCTAAAATTTATTCATATAAGTTTATACACATGTTAATGTGTAAAAAGTTGTATTAAAATTTTATATCTATTAGAATTTAAGAAATACTAGATGTTTAATAGTTTGGCTTGTGCAAATAGTAACGTAACCGCTAATTTAACTATACTAACAATTAGAAGTCAATTCCAGTTGACATCAAATGGTGTTAAGATTCGGTTACTTTTTTTGTCAACAATTCATCTCTTCGAATAGGGACGGTTTTTTAGCAATTGATTTCAGCATTTATTTAACAGTGCTTCACATTCTTAGTGATAGATGAAGTGTAACTACAGTGTATTCAACTCTTAGAAAGGATTGATATTAAGAGTTGATTTTAATGCCTATTAAAAAATCTAACTATTTGACGAAAAAATCTTTTTAGTGTATGACCCAGTTAAATACAATTATTGCCCTTGCGACTGCATTAATTTTTAATTCCACATAAGTTTAACATTTTTTAAACTTAGAGAATTATAATTGAACATTCCCATTGCTTGATAGTTACTATTTGTTTATTGTTTTCATTATTTTTTGTATTTTATTACTTTTAATTTCTGTTGCATCATTAAATTATACATACATATCACAATGGTACCTTCTATTTGTAAAATTTTCATTTTTAAAGTAAATTATAATACTGAAGAACATGTTACACATGCATGTAATAATTAAAGACCGATGCAGTACATTATGGCAATGTTGAAAGAATCATTTTAATATTATTATTATTATTATTAAATCGTCTTTTGGTAAATTGTTTTAATTTAAAAATATAAGCAAATTTGTTGTATACCCCTATCTGCAGGGTGATATACCATGATGATTGCAGTGGTTTCGAATTCAACATTTAAATTACACATGGTAACATTTGATGGTTTAAAATAACGAAAATGCCAGGCATACTTGATTGCCCTATTAATCATTCCATCGATATTTCCAAACACGGGTGGGACTCCTCAGAGAAGTGTCAAAACTGTGAAACATTACAACCCCATCGCGATCTCACCACGCCTTTCTTATCAGCTCCGAATCTTTCAACAACAGTATCAGATGAATTTTCACCACCGCTCAAACTTTCAGAATTTATATCCATTAGCCAGTCACGAAAAGTGATCGAAGGTAGATTGTGACACCGATTCCTGTCTCAAAATCTCAACCCATTTAACAAGCTTTGTCTTTTATGTTGAGTTTCTTATCTTTGAAAGAAGTATATTTAACTCATTCTGGTATATTGGGCGGAATTAAATGATTTTTAAGAATGATTAGCTGCTAGTGTCGATTCATTTTTCAGTTATTAAACTTATATTGTTCTGGCTCATAAATATCTTTGAAAAAAAATTTTAAGAAGTGTATTAATTAAATTGCTGCATTGATTGGTTTGATTGTAATGCATATATAATAAGCGTTGTCTAACTATGATGGATCAGCGTAAGCAAAAGAACAATATGTTTATATAATTAACAAAATTTTAATATAACCAATTAAAACTGCAGTCAGATCCCCAAAAATTGTATATTAAAAATTAGCTATATTGATTGGTGATTGTCTTGATTGCAGCTTTATTGATTGGGGATTGGCTTCATTGCATCCATATTGATTGGTAAGTAGCTTAATTGCAGCTATATTGATTGGTAACTGGCTTGATTGCAACTATATTGATCGGTAATTGACTTGATTGCAGCTATATTGATTCGTGATTGTTTGCTATATTGATTGGTTTGATTGTAACGCATTTAGAAGAATTCTTGGTTAGCTATGGTGGGTCAGCTAAAGCAATAGAAAACGATTCTTATATAATTAATAAAATTTTAATACAGCCAATTAAAATTGCAGTCAACCCCCAAAAAATTTTATATTAAAAAGTAGCTATATTGATTTATGATTGGTTTGATGGCAGCTATAATGATTGGTGATTGTTTGCTATATTTATTGGTTTGATTGCAATGCATTTATAAGAATTGTTGGCTAGCTATAAGGAATCAGTAACTCATACAGGATATTGGACCGATTAAATGATTTTAAGAATGATTAGCTGCAAATGTCAATTCAGCTGTCAGTAATTAAACTTATGTTGTTCTGGCTCATTAATATGTTTGAAAAAAATGTTAAGAAATTGTATTAATTAACTTGCTACATTGAATGGATTGATGGCAATGCATATATAAGAATTGCTGGTTAGCTATGGTGGATCAGCGAAAGCAATAGAAAAGGATGCTTATATAATTAATAAAATTTTAATATAACCAATTAAACCTGCAATCAACGCCCAAAAAATTTTACATTAAAAAGTAGATATACTGATTGGTGATTGGCTTGATTCAGCTATATTGATTGGTAATTGGCTTGATTGCAGCTATATTGATTCGTGATTGTTTGCTATATTGATTGATTTGATTTTAATGCATTTATAAGAATTGCTTTCTATTATCTACTAGCCAATATGGCCCCGCTTTTTTGGCTTTAAATGAAATTATATGTATTTCACTTTGATTAATTTAATTAAGAAAAAATATCGACAAAATCTACAAAGAAACCCAAAGAAAAATTTGAATAAATGTATGTTCACAAAAACATTAAACACAATATTTCATCATCAAAGATGATAAAAAGCCTAACAAAATCTTTAGAAACTAAACATGGTCTTGGTGATATTTTAATATAATCAATGAGCGAAGTCAGAAATAAGCAACATCCAATCACAAAATGGGATCTGGAGCAAAGTATTTAGCAATTAAAAATTAAGGTTTATTTAAAAAAATGAAAATATATTCAAGTTTTTTTTCTGCTTACCAGATAAAATTAATAATAAATTCAGAGCAAGAAAAATTGGATTTTTAAATGTTATAGCTCTTAAGTTATGCTGAACTACACACACTATATAAATTTTATAGATTCAGTTACTAGCAGCATTTGTTGCCAAAGTAATATTACATTTAAATTACAAAAACCTTTTGAGATCAAAAATTTCACAATTAATAAGATTATTTTCACTCATATTTGAATATTTTGACTGATATTCTCTTTTTCTATTCTATCATTAGTTGATGATAAAGTATGGAACAGTTGGCACTTCCAGATCGCTTGCTACATTACCATGGCAGCATTGAAGATTTCAACTGTTATTCTTTCTCCTTCGATTTCGAGGTTAGGTTAAAGATACTGATTAAGTTTATGAACACATGTGCCATTCAAAGCAAAAGACGCGGGATGACCAGTGTAAATATTGTGTTAACTAACTATAATGATCACCCATATATGGTTCATCTCATTACACTTCTTCTGCTGGATTTTCATTTGGGATATTTTTTTGACTATATATTGGTCCTACTCCGAGCGATTATCCTCTCTTCTTAAATCTCCTGTCCAATCAGCCTTTTGTACCACAAGTTTCAGATTTGAATCATGGCGTTGGCATAGATCATTCTAGTGGTTCGGAATCCACGTTAAACTGTATGTCCCTGTTTAATTAGCCAAAAGAGAGCACAAAATGACAGTAGAGCAACAAACCAAACCTGTCTAATCAGCACTTTCAATGTGACGAATAATGAGACGTCTGCCAAACACTGGTATCAAAAATGACTGACTTCTATGAAACAGAAATACAAAAATAGATCATACAATATCGCTGGTCTCAATATTGGAGATTAATATGATGAAATATAATTCTATAATTCATTTAACTGTTGCAGTAATTTTACCATCGCATCAATATTTTGCTACTGTTTGCAATCCTAGAGAAATTTACTTCTCAGATTAGCTTTGTAAAACGATGAAATGAATTTGTTAAGTACTTAAAATCTTTTTTATGTATTTGTTGGGTGTTTGATTTTTAATTTTAATCAAAAATCATAAACCCTCTAAGTATATAAATTTTATATAATAGTACCACAATTAGATAGGTTTCTATAGTCATTATTAGTCCTTACATCTTAATTTAGAAATAATGCACCTTTATTGCTAACTTATTGGCAGTCCATTAAGATTTTGTATTTCCTTTTTAGAATATCGAGACATTCTGTTGTTGTTGTTATTGCTTATCTCACTTGGTAGACAGCTAGACCAAGCCCACGAATCCGTGTGGTTTCATGGTTGAAGGGAAAAAGGGTAGCTTTTGTTGTAATGGAGCACCCGTAGATAGAAGTCTGACTTGGCTCCGTGACGCTAATTGTTTTACTGGGTAAAGTTGTTAGTCCTACGCTCTATAGGCATATTAGACTGGGACTTACAGCTTAAAGTGGATATTGAACCCCTACAAACATCCATAGCACTGGACTAGAACCCGAAACCTGTGGCATCGAGCGCTAGTAACTTGGCCATTCAGGCCCAGAATTAAGACTTTCTGATCAACATTAACACAGAAAACTACGAATTTATAGCGTTAACATGCTGATTAGATCAAGCAGCCATCGAATTGAGTTCCCTTGAATTAGATAACAATGGTCATTTCAGACTCACGTATTTTAAAGCAGCACTTATAATTTACTATAGTTTTGCAAATTGGAAAAATATAAAAGCCAAAACTTCCTCAATTATTCCAAATCTCTCGAAAGCAGTCATAAATATAATACCAAATAATTCAATTAGTAAAGGACTGTCGGTTAGCGCGTCATCGAGTTTTCACTTTTCTCACTTCCGTGATTTTAAAACATCAGATCCCTGGTAGAACTCTTCAAACTCCGGAACACGTAGGTACAGGAGTGGATCTTTCCCTTCCCCGTTTTTCCTTTAAACGCCCAGGAACACCGACAACTTGGTTTTGAAAGTTGATTGATTGAGATTGATGTGACGTCATCCGAGCTCCTGTTGTCAGTACTTAATTTCAAAAGGGAAATTCGACGTTTCGGCCCCTGATAACAGGGGAATAAATGCGGGATGGGGAAAAACTGGCTCCCTCTCCCTCTCTCAAGTTTAAAGAGGGAAAAAGATTGCAGGAAGAAAAATTATGTCATCGAACACACATAAATTTTGTTTTTGTTTCTTATAAGTTGCGATAAAACCTAGATGCTGGAATTTGATCGATATTGTAGTTTGTTATTCAATGGTCTGACGGAAACGTGAATTGAATATTCGATGGAACTTAAATAGCGTTGCAAATAAAAGTTACTTAAAAATAAGTTAAATAAAAAAAATAATAAGTTAAATAAAAGTTTATTACAATTTTTACTAAATTCAACAGTTATTATGAATTCTAAATTTACTTTGCAGTATAGCTATACAAGATGTGTACGCCTTATAACATTACTTTTCAGTACATAATTAAAAAAATCATTATGTACAGTGTTTATGAAACAATCTTTGGATTTAATACTCGTAATAACAGAAGAACTATCAATAATTCTAATGACAGTACAACAAAATCTAAATTTATGTAGCAATACAGCTATGTGCAAGACATGTATGTCTTATAACAATATTTTTCAATGCATAACTGGAAAAAAGCATTATTATAATATTAATAAAATAATCTTTGTATTTAATACTTGTAATAACAGAAGATCAAAGCCAACAGCAAAGACCAGCAAATTAATCAGGAAACAGTAAGTATGGTCCTAATCAGACTGAACCTGTGTTTATTTTTAATCTTATGGTACTTCTCACTCATTCTTGTGGCAGTGAGGTTGAGTTTTACATCAGGTTTACTTTTTCATTCTTTTCTGTTTAAAAATTGTGTGTGTGGTTTTTTTTTTGTAGTAATATTGTTTACCTATAACTTAGCAGCTAATAGCTCATTGAGTTTGGGTTTTGTAAATGTTTAATTTAATTTTTAGGAATCTGATACAAATGTTGTCATTAATTTATGCTGCAGTTTATAGCAACCTGTTAAATATAATTTCAATAACTCACTTCCATTCCGATTTTTTATAATAATAATTATATATATATATATATATATATATATATATATATATATATATATTACATTATAGAGTCATCACAATGTACTACATTATAAAGGGAAACGTACGTCTTATAACATTATTTTTCAGTGCATAGCGAAAAAAAAGAAAGAGACATTATTATTACGATGTTAATAAAAGAATCTCTGAATTCAGTACTCGTAATAACAGAAAAATGTCAAACATAAAGACGGGCAAATTAATCAGGAAGCAGTGAGAAGGGTCCTAATCAACATATGGTTATTCTTAATCTTACGATACTTCTCTACAATGCTTATGGAGAGACTTTGAGTTTAACGTTAGGTTCATTTTTCCATTCTTTCCTGCTTAAAAATTGTGTTAGGTGTTTTTTTTTTTTTTTTTTTTTT